>BKCH01001653.1:0-42237 GCA_008635985.1 Ficus erecta
TTATATTAAAAAATTTAAAAATCCAACTCAAACTACTCCACCAAACAGGCCCTTAAGACTTCAAACAACTTTATTTATACTAAACAAATGAAAAATGAAAAAAAAAAATATTTTCAATTATATATATATACTTTTGAGTATATCCTGTACTTTCAGAGCCAAAAAAAAAAAAAAAAAGGCACATCCTATATTTTTCAGGTCATTAAGAAACTTAGGCCTTGTTTGGCAAAAAGTTTAATTTAAACTAAACTGTATTTTTTTCATCATATTTTTTGTTTTTTTCCCCAAAAAAGTTGTTGTCTTTCTGAAAATTCAAAAAAATTCAAAAAAATTTACTATTTAAACTTACAAATCTTAACTCAAACTTACACACCAAACACCCCCTTATGCATTTTATTTAGATTATATCACATTCATGGCTTCACGTTTCAAGTTCCTATTAAAAAATTCTCATCTTTTTATAAGACAAGTTTGTGGTATAACTCTTTTTGTATATTATATTAACAGAGTTTATTTTTAAACTTTTCAAATATAATCAAACGGTTCAGATGTTACTTATATACGATAATTATAATACACCTTATCACGTTGTATTATATATCAAGAACTTAAAAAACTTGGTTTACATATCATGAATGTCCTTTATAACTTGGTTTTTTTTAAATTATTTTTTCTTAATTTTGTTTTTCCTTTAAAATAAGTTTACTTTTTTTTTTTTTTTCCCTTTTTGCATCTGTTGATGGAGAAAAAAAAATTAAACATAAGTTTAAAGCTTGAAGCTATAAATAAATAATAATGCAATTTCAGCCCAAAAAAAAAAGAAAGAAAGAAAAAAACAAAAACTAAAAACAAATGAAAACTATTTGATAAAATCCAAATATAAAAAGGTGACAAAGAGGGAGAGTCCCGACTTTTAATGCCAACCTCTCGGGAATATCCATTCTCAGAACAGGCACAGCAAAACACAGCAAAAATATTCCCACTTAAAAAACAAAAATACTATTCCTATCGAGAGAGAGAAGTTGGCAAAAAAAAAAAAAAAAAAAAAAAAAAAAAAAGAAGTCAATAGGAAGCCCAACAAACCAACCTTGGAGGTTGAACCTACGCTGCTACGCAACAAAATATAGTAATATTATTTATATATATTTATTACCAAAAAATATCAATGGTAAATCAAGAGGAGGAAGAGAAGAAGAAGCCTTCAGAGGAGGTAAAGGCTACTTCTGCGGAGACTCCACCAATGGCGAGTTCTTCTTCTTCTAGTGCTGCTTCTGCTTCTGCTGCTACACCTTCCTGGTTCACGCCCAAAAGGTGTTTTTCTTTGCTTTCCATGGCTTCTTGTTTAATTTTCTTTTTTTTCTCTTTTTCTTTTTTGTTGGGTTTGTTCGTTACCCTTTTATGGTGCTGGGAAATTTTTGGGGAGAGAGAGAAGTTGAAGTTTGGGGATTATTATTATTATTTTTTTTAAATTTTATTTGGGATCTTTTGCGTATTCTCTCTGGGCTGGAGAAAAATTCAGAATTTATAGCTTATTTGGGCTCGGAGTGATTATCAATTTTTTGGGTCATAAGAATAGTTGAGAATTGCACTTTGATCTTCCCTGTTTCCTTTTTATTATTTATTTATTTTTTTGGTTGCTGAGAAAACATAGGTAAAAAGTTAGACAATTAATGATTATATTTAGTAGACTTTAAACTTGAGCTAAAATTCTTGTTTATAGAATGAGTTTTTTTATGACGACTTGAACTCTGAGGTTTGATCAAGTATATATAGAAAGTTTGCATTAGATCATTTAATGATTATTTGAATGAAATTAGTGAATGCAATTCACTTACTTTTTTAGTTCAGAAAGGAAAAAAAAAAAAAAAAAGTTGTCGGGTGTATGATGAAGTTAGTATGGATGCTTGCGCTCTGAGATTGGATCAAGTATATCTAGAAGGCTTGTGAAACTTATGACACAATTCGGTTCTTCTGATTCTGTTTGATGGTTTTCGAACGCTAAATGAGCTCTTCCATGATGTTTTTTGCAGGCTGCTTGTTATCTTTTGCATTATTAACTTGATAAATTACATGGATCGGGGAGCAATAGCGAGTAATGGCGTGAATGGGAGTCGTAGAATTTGTACAGAAAGCGGTACATGCACATCCGGTAGCGGAATACAGTAAGATTTACTTCCAGGCTCTCTCTCTCTCCCTATCTCTGAGGAATTAGTAGATGAATTGTTGTCTGCTGAGACTGTCATGCAGTGTCTTGGAAATAAGTATCATCTGTTTTTGAATTGTTAACTTTTTAGATGTCAATTGATGCAAAACCTTTTAGAATCCTTTTCTCTCGTTAATTTGATTTTTCCATGCTCATAATTTGTGCTTGCTTACAATGTGATCTATCTACGGCCAGCAAATGTTTATAACGTTGATCATGTGTGGCTGAATCTATATACAGGGGGGACTTTAACTTGAACAATTTTGAAGATGGAGTCATTTCGTCTGCTTTATGGTTGGACTTCTCTTGGCTTCTCCAATATTTGCTGCATTAGCAAAAAGGTATCAATAATATCATCTTCACATCTTGTGTTGTACCGAGGGTAACTTATTTTTTAGCCTTTGCACTCAAATCGAGGGACGTATGGATTGTCATTAAAACGAAATAGTAATATCTGTAAGCATTTATTTCTGCTCGTTATCTTATGTTTACATATCAAATTTTGCAGTCTAAATCCGTTTCGGCTTATTGGAGTTGGATTGTCAGTTTGGACTACCGCCGTAGTTGGTTCTGGTCTTTCATTTGATTTCTGGTCCATTACACTCTGCCGCATGTATGCGCCTTATCCTTATTGTTTTTCTTTTCCTTTGTTGTTGTATATTTTTCTGAAGTCAAATAATTGGAGATATTTGTTGGTTTATTTGGTTTTCACTCGTCTTATTGATGCGTTGATAGGCTTGTTGGTGTTGGTGAGGCTTCATTCATAAGTCTTGCAGCCCCGTTCATTGATGATAATGCCCCAACCGCTCAGGTTTTGTTTCTTTACTCCTTTTCTTGTATGCTATAGGTCGTGTCCATACTATTTATCAAAAGATGGTTCACTGGCGATTGACAATCCTGTTAGAAATTTTTTTCTCTGGAATTCAAGGAGCTCGTCTTTTTTAGATATGGGAAAATATTCCCATCTCCAATTGCAAGGACTATGTTACAAAATAAAAGGGAGATTTTCTCAATAGTTTTGAAGGCAACATGGAGGAGTTTTAAGTAGGAAAAAAAGGCATTTATATGTACACATTACCCATATATTATTCTTAACTTGTCATCCGAGTCTTGACTCCCCCCCCCCCCCCCCCCCAACAAGTGCCTTTGATGTAAAGATGATTATGCTATCGGTGAGAAACATTGTTATGAAAAAATTTCGAGTCGAGGATCTTTGCATAATGCGTCGAATGTAGACCAAGAGACACTGGGAACATTGTTTTGTCTGTGCGTGTTCTCTTCAGAGAGAGGGAGGGGAAGGGTGGCGGGGGTTGTGGTTGGCAGGCGCGGTCATGCCTTACTTCTAGTGTTATATATATATATATATATGTCTACTATTTTCTTCAAATATTCAACGTTGAGTTATTTTCCAACAACCGCCAACGTAAGTGTTCCAATATTTTAAGCAGAGCCATCCGAATAAAAAACAAAGCTGAGATGGTTATTGTTGCTTATAAATAAAGGAACTTATGCTTTTAAGAAAAACATATAGTTTAGACATATACTTAATGAGTACGTTTTTATTGTCATCTATTGTTTTCGTTGTTGTTTTCTTTATTTAGAATATACTTCTACCTCCTCATAAGCTACTGGTTTGTTTAATAATTTTACCCACTTTTACATTTTTTTTCTGATCTATTCTAAATATTTTCTCTCATGGCCTTTTATACCAGAAAACAGTGTGGCTGTCGATTTTCTACATGTGCATACCAACAGGATATGCATTTGGTTACGTTTATGGTGGATTGGTATGCTTCCAATTTCTATACTTGACTGCCATGTAGTTTCCTTTTCACATGTTATCTTCTTCAAAATATAAGTTGTGGAAGTCATAAATGTTCGTTTTTTGATTTACTTGTGACTTCGATGTCTATTTGAATTCTCTTTGCTGCTCTCGTCACTTGTTTCTTCTGCATTAGGCTTGTTGTCAGTGTTCTTAATTTTGGAAGAGACATGAAATGTTTTTTTTCATCTTCTGATGTGTAGGTTGGTGACCATATGAATTGGCGTTTTGCATTTTTCGGGGAGGCGATTTTGATGCTTCCTTTTGCTATTCTAGGTTTCATTATGAAGCCTTTGCAAATGAAAGGTGGATTTTCTCTCCTTTATTTTTTAATTTTAATTTTATTTTTTTAAGATACTTCTAATCCTGCAAAAACTTCCAATCATTTACTAAAGAACAACTTGTGATTACAGGTTTTGCTCCTGCTGACTCTCAAAAGGCGCTGACCGCAGCGGAGACAGCTGTTTCACAAGGTCAAGGTGATGAATATAATATTAATGTTTACAAGGCATTAATATTTCCATAAAACCATTTTATTAAGAATTTTACAGTTTTGCAAGATGGTTTGCAATTTGACAATTAATATATTAATTTAGTTCCTAGGCATCGTTCTCTTTGTTTCCCCAATAATTTGGTTACGAATCTTGATGCACATATTCAGTTGGATCCAATGGCAAAGAGGGTGCTTTCTCCGGTAACGAAGAATTTAGAGATGGAAGCTCACAATCATTCAAGTGAGCTCACTTCCCATATTATTTATTTACCAAAACTTTCATGGTTTTTTTTCCTCAGTCGATATGAATTATTTGTCTCCAACATTTTCGCTCTAGCTTTCATCATCGAGTGCCTTAATTTTTTTAGCCAATATAAATACGGAAAAACTAACCACGAAAACTAAGTGTAACATGAAAAATGCATTACTGTGGTGTTTGTGTGTGTGTGTGTGCTCATGCATCTTATCTTCTTAGAACTGACCTACTCCAAACTTTAAGCCCTTTGAACCGAGCGTAATTCGGCTGAATGTGAATGTGCGTTTGATAGTGCCATCTTATATTGGCAGGTTAACAGCTGGAGGCAGAATGAGAAATCAATTCTCAAGATTTGGTAAAGATATGAAGGTGCTTTTGGCTAATAAGGTTTACGTCGTTAACATCCTAGGTAGTTCTTTCACGTGCTTTGTCCACCTACCATTTTATTATGTTGGTTCATTATTTTATTAAGACACTTGTCTTTTGTCAATCTATCTGTACATTCTCCTAAAGTTTAGAAAATTTGAAATTATTCATTCTAGGTTACATAGCATACAACTTTGTCCTAGGCGCCTACTCGTATTGGGGTCCCAAGGCTGGTTACAATATATACAATATGGTAAGCCTTTTCCATTTGATATTCGATAACGATTTAGCTTCTCAATTTTCTTGTTGAGGATTTCTTTTCTCTTCTATTTTTACTCTCTAGAAAAAAATTTAATTTAGAAAAAAGAAAAAGAAAAAGAAATCTCAATTTCCTTGATTAGTTTAACAAGTTTTGCATGCCTTAGGTTCATGTAAAATGATTCATAGATTGTGGGGATGCTGAAGTTGGAAACTTAATTAACTGATTAAAGCCATTCCTTTTGGCAGACTAATGCGGATATGATTTTTGGAGGCATTACTATTGTGTGTGGACTTTTGGGCACTATAATGGGAGGCGTTATTCTGGATAAAATGACTAACTCTATTCCCAATGCCTTCAAGGTAGGTTCCGTAGTCTTCACTTTTTTACGGATATCAAGTGGTTGTTGTTAGTTTCTCTTCTTCCTTTCTTTCTTTATTGTTATTACTATTATTTAATCAAAATGTGTTTCAGTATAAAATTTTACACGTGTGAAATTGAGATGACAGTAATCTTCTTCTTCTTCTTTTTATTTTTTTTTATTTTTTTTAATTTCTCGAGTGTTGTCTCTATTTCCAATTCTGTCTCCTCTTCATTTCAATTTTCTGGTTTTCGCTTTATGCTCTATATGACTGTTGAATGCCTTACTTGGGCTCTTGCAGCTTCTAGCACTGACAACATTTCTCGGGGCGATATTTTGTTTCGTTTCCTTCTGTTTCAAGAGCATGTATGCTTTCCTGGCTCTTTTTGCCATTGGTGAACTCTTCGTCTTTGCCACTCAGGTATATCCTTTAGAAGCAAAAAGATATCTTGTTGTTTGCTTTTGCACACATTTCTCCCCAAAATCTTCAAAAATCCGCAGACTAGGACATAATGTACTTATCGTTTTGTTGAATCTGCACAACTGGTAACAAACGTGAAACGAAAAGGCATATTTATGGTTGGTTGCCATACTTTGTCGTGTATAGCTTTCTGACAGTTAATTGGTTGCGCTTACTCATGGAATTTGATTGTTTCCCTTTAACAGGGCCCCGTGAATTTTGTATGCCTGCATTGTGTTGTACCTAGTATGAGGCCACTGTCAATGGCTATTTCTGTCGTTGCAATTCACATCTTTGGGGATGTCCCCTCATCGCCTCTTGTTGGAATTCTCCAGGTCTGCAATGTGTAGCCTACACTGTCTTGCCTTTGCAAATTGCTCATGAAATTTCAAGTTTATTTTTCCCCCGATTTGTTATACACGTTTTATAGGTCTTTTTACATTTTGAGCGTAATTTTTCCGGTTTTGTGCAGGACAACATAAACGACTGGAGAAAGACCTCCCTTATACTGACATCGATTCTCTTTCCAGCAGCAGCTATATGGTTTGGAGGTAAGTCGTTAGTTTGCATTCCTCATCCACGCATATTCCGAAAAAGCACTCTTCAATCGAGCAATCTCTTTATTCGTGTCGTTCATTACAAAAAGAGCAATTCTATTAAACACCGGAGCTATTTAATCGTAGAGTTGGTGTTCTTGGCATTGTTTTAACTTTGATAAATCTCTCTGATAACAACAGCTTTCAGATTCGATACCCTTGAATATAATTCTGTTAACAATTCGTGTACCATGGCAGGTATATTTCTGAAGAGCGTTGATAGATTTAACGAAGAGAGCGAGAATCCGGCTATCCCCAGTGAGAGAACGAACACGACACCTTTGCTTGAAGGTGACGCGGCAGAAACAAAGTCTTCTCCTGAGCCATCGTTATGATACTTTCTTTTATTTTTATGGGTTGGTGCAAGTTACATTATTTATTGTAAATTAGTCCCCCATGCAAATCTTCTTCCGCCCCACCCATTTTTTTAGGGTTTTTTTTTTCCCTCCTAGTTTCGTCGTGTGTAAATGCGACTCAAAAGTAATTAGTAAGAAAATGAAAATTGCTTTTGCATTTTCGGTATTAGAATAATATTAGAAAATGTGAATGGGAATATGAAAGATTTTCACGTTTGATAAAAGGAAATAATTCATATCATATCAGAAAAGTTTCATGATGTATTATGAAATTAAAATGTTACTTGATCGGGATAGAAAGGGATAAAAAGACGATGATAAAACAATACTATGGTTTTGTAACAGTGAAACCTACATAATTTGGAATCAAGATATGTTATTCTGGATTTCCTGTTTAATTGGTTGTCCTCTTAATAGTATCATGTCAAATTATTTGAATTTAAAAATTTGATCACGTAAAAAAATAAAATATTAAAAATTATTGAATAAATTGATTATTTGGCCAAAGCCTATTAAAGAATTAACTTTTAAAACAAGAAAATGAGTTGTGTGTTTTGCTTTTTCATGATGCTGTGTAGGAGGAAAAGGTCACAGGAGGGAACAAAACAAGATGGATTTTCTCTCAAATACAGGAAAAATTATTGTCATGATATAAAAATGTAAAATAAAATAAGAAATTTGTCAAAGTGACAATCTTGTTAGTTAAAATTGGTAAGATAACCATTTTATTATCAGAACAAATATCATTCCGAAATCATTTTGTGAATTAAATTTTGAAAGATTATTTAAGAAGTAAGATAAAATGATCGAATAAAATTTTGAAAAATTATTTAATAAGTAAAATAAAGTGATTGAGTAATTTTATATGCTTTTTTTAGTAGGAAAAAATTATAAAATTATCATGGAGAGATGTTTCACTTTGCGTTTAATTTCATGTATAAGCTAGACATTACTAGATGTTTGGCTATATCCTTAGACCAATTATTAAGGGTACTTGGTATTAAAAGGGTTTTTTTTTTTTTTTTTTGGGGGGGGGGGGGGGGGGGGGGGGGGGGGGGGGGGGGGGGGGGGGGAAGGGGGGGATATATTAGCGTATTAAATCAAATTCCTGGTATAAAAATAGAGTAAACAAAGCTTTTTTATGAAATTCATTGTTTAGGACACACGTGAGTCACAAGAGCATTTCCATTATTGACGTGAACATACAAAATTTATGATAATTCCTTTCTAATTACGTAAAGAAAACAGTTTATTCAAATTTCAAATCTGTTTTTTTTTTTTTGGAAAAGAATTAATCATTAAAGAAAATCAAATAGCAAGATCGGCTTTTAACAAACGGACCAAGTCTTCTTGGAATATAGTCAACTCCAAAACAATAAACAGACTTGGAAAATAGCATATTTCGCCAAAAAGTGGGCTACCCTATTCCCATCACGAGATATATAGCAAACCATACCACTTCTAGCAACCGAAAGAGAGTCTCTAATATCTTCAACGATATTTGCTTCTGGTGCCTCCGCAACTGGGTTCTAAATAGCACTAACAATATTCAACGCATCCGATTCCACCACCCAATTATCCAATCTCAGAAAATTGGCTAAACACACACCCTCCCTCACAGCTAGACATTCTCCTAAATGGGAAGAAAACTTACCAAAGATACGTCTAAACAAAAAACTCATAACAGCACCATCTTTATCTCTAGCAACCACTCCAATGCCAATGTACTCCAGAGAGCTATCCACAGCTGCATCTACATTGATTTTGATCTGATCATGGCTAGGGGCATGCCACAAACCTTCGGAGCCAAAGTCTTCTTTTCAAGTGGATTGTCCAACCCATTGCAAACCAGGAAATCGCCTAGGAATCTTCCCGCCCAAGCCACAATATCATTAGCATTCATCATTTTGTTCTCGAAGATCCACTTGTTGCGTCTCTGCCATAGACACCAAATGATTGTCAAAAACACTCCTATTCATCACTATTCCAGTGAGCAGACACAAAGAGACAAAGGGCATAAAAAGGTCCTCCCGGAAACTTCTTCAAAACTGGCCATAGAGCACTATTCCTCCAAATGTCCTGAGTTTCGAGACAATACCAAAATGCATGGCTAGTGTCCTCCAAATCATCTCGACATAGCGGGCAAAGCTTGTCCACCTTAATTCCACGCTTAGAAAGTGAGAGCATTGCTGGGAGAGCATCATGATAAGCTCGTCATATATGAATTTTGACTTTGTTTGGAACTTGTGACTTCCAAAGTTTCCCCCACCAACTTGAATCTAATCCTCCCCCTGACGTAGATCCAGAGCACCGCCTATCCATTTCAACTCTATAAGCAGACCTAACAGAAGACCCTCCTTTGCCGTCATAATGCCATACCCACCTATCAGGTCTTCTCCTCGAACTCAAGGGAATACTCCAAACCAATTCCCGATCTATCGGTAAAAGGATGGATTCCAGCTTCTCCTTATCTCAATTAAAGGGTGACATTAAATCAGAAACTTTTAGATTCTCCATATTAGACGAGGACCTTGAAATAGGTCATTCACTCCAAACCGTTTATGTTCTGAAATTCAGCTCATATGTTTTCCATTTAGTAATATCATATAACATATAATTTTATTTTTTAATTAATATTATATAATATTTTAATAAAAATAATAATTTTTAATTAATCTGTGATCGTATAATTGACATATAATTCCGAAAATAAAAACCGTGTCCGGTCAGTTGTGAGTGTGCCCACTGTGTGCTAGTCCACCGTATTGCTTATCCACTTGACAAAATAGTCTACTCAAACGACGTGTTCAATATAGCATACGTGTCGGTCATATATGCTGAACGCACACGTGTCGGTCACATGTTCCCGATACAAACACGTTATCCAACAAAATGATTCGCCAAACTGAGGTTGGCGAAGCCAACAAAACCAATAGCATCAACTCTCTCATCAACTTACATAGTCTCGAGCACACCTGATCCTTCACTCTCAGAACAACGGAATTCTAGTCCAGCGCCCACAGATTGTCTTCTAGTTTACCCATCTCTCTCTCTTACTCTCTCTCTATATATATATATGTATATATATACAAACAAGTATATAGGAATTCCGTATATGAATATAGTTGTAACACAAACGATATTGTTACATTGCATCAATGGCGCCAACAGCAGCGATGCTGATGATACTGAGTCGGAATAGCAAGTCGAGTTCTGGACCATCTCTTCCAAGTGCAACTTCTTCTGGTGCAAAACTCTCAATTCTGAAATGGGTTTCGGATCACAACCGCATCGGTTCCAGTACAAGATCAGATCATCACAAGCCCGAAACTTGCATGGATGTTGATCATGATCTTGCAGTTCTGGAGAAGAGGTTCAGAGAAGCTCTTGACCTCAGCTGCTGGTAGGTTTGTTTCTGGTCTGGTTGGGTTTGGATTTGGTTGTCCAAGTTACAGTGTTTAAAGCTGATCTTACTTATATCTGCACATATATGAGAGGAAAATGTTCACAGATGTTGTCTTGCTTTGATTTTTTTTTTTTTTTTTTTTTTTTTGGGTTATAAATTAGTAAGTGGAAACAAAAAAGTGCTGTTGGAGTGCTGTTACTTGTAAATCTGACTGATTTTTTCAGTTTTAATGATGATTTGCTATTCCTATCAAAATGGTTTTTGGCTTCCAAGCTTTTCTCTTTTTGGGTTTACTCGTATGTTGTTGGGAAGAAAAGAAAAAAATAGTAGAATGCCTGTTTGGATTTGCTTGTTAATTCTGTTACATGGATTTTTGTGGGAGAAAATACTACAGAAAATCTTTTAATTAACGCTAAAGAATAGTCTCCAAACGTGATTCAATTTTTTATCTTATTTTTAGCTAGAATATTTGTGCAAGAAGAAACAAAATTTTGAGCACATCTCTTGATATTTAAAGGCTAATAAGCCAAAGTTTTAGACATCAACCAAAAACCATAATCATAGATGTGAGCTTCTTTCAAGTTTGAAAGAGCTAGGGGATCGAATCATAGCAATTATTAGAAAGCTCGTAATGACTAAGAGAAGATCGACAATATAACATAACAGATCGAATGTAGGACTTCTGCTTCTAGTATGTACCCTGCATAATGCGGGATGGTTAAGGAAGTTGGTGGAGCCGGCACCCGAAGTCCCAGTGGCGGGCAATTCCTTGTTGGATGAGTTCGCTTGCACGAAAGGCGTAACGATCTGGGCATAACAACCTGATGAGAGCCGACAACCGAAGTCCCAGTGGGAGGCAATTCCTTGTTGGATAAGTTCACCTGAACGAAAGATGTAGCGATCAGGCATAATGATCTTGGATTCAAATTCCAAATTCCAAGTTCCAACCCTCTACAAGATTACTACTACTGTAGTAGACGAGCCTACTTGTTCTCTTTTGGCTAACTACCAAGAAAGGCCAATACCAATGACCATAGGCATAAACTAATGTCCACAGTTTTTCAGCCAAAAGGGGGGTGGGAAGAGGAATAGTTATAATAAGAATAATAGTAATATTAAACAATAATATATTAAACAATGTTTTGACTAATAAATGGAAATGGATTCACAATTCCAGAGGCTGCTTGAAACATCATCTTTAAGAATAAAGCAAAATTGAATAACTAGACTTTGAACTCAAATAGAGTCATTTAGCAAACCAAATTGAAGTCTTGCACTGGATAATCTAAAATCTGTTCAGTATCAAGTTTCCTTCAAAGTGAACTTACGAAATAGACTGGTGGTAATCATTCTCAGCTCAATATGAAAAATGGCATCAAATGCCAGACATCTAAATAACTAAAATAAATGGAATTCATTATTCCCAGGAATGCTCTCAGAGGCATCTAAATATAAATAACTAAAAGTACAAGCAATAGCACCCGGAGGGAGTTCTCACTCTACCAATGCCTCTATACAAGTGACAGCTCTCCGGCGGGTATCGATCTCTTGACTAGTTTCGCCCAAGACTCGTTGGTTTCGGTGATGACTTTAAGCGCATAGTCCTGTTCATTTCGCAAATTACACTGGCATCAGATACAAGCATTTGACATGCATACAACAAGCCATATATAGATTCAGTTCGGGCATTAGTTTAACCCAGGAAGCGTCTAACATTGTATGTGATAAGCTCATAAATCACAACTACTTTCCAAGGACAAATATCAAAGATTTGGTCTCGCCCAATTATGCTTGAAACATAAAATAGACAAGACCCTAATATTTTCCCACCACTAATGTTGGATGAAATAGAACAGTAAACAGAAAGAGCTCCGGAATTGGCAATATTAAAAATAAAACAGAATTACCTTATTAGCTGCCTTGTTGCCAAGACCAAACTTGTTAGCAGGCTTGCCATCAGGGATCTTGTAATCTCTGAACCAGTCCCTTATCGCAGTAAGAGTTCCCTGAAGATAGCCAATGGATTAGGACCTATAGTGAAATAGCTGTATCCTAGCAAATATAACCTCCTCTTCAAGAAGTAAGATTTTCATATAATGAACAGGAAACCAGGAGAAGAGAGATTTCACAGTCTTATGATTAGAACTCTTACTCTGAACAATGATTCCGCATTTGTTGCATGCAAAAAACGAAAGGAGCTTTTACAAAAAGGCATGGCTCATAATCTCCACAGCCTTCCTACATCTAAGCTGACACAAAATCCCCAAAACGAAACAAACAAAGAGGGGCAGAGGCGGTAAAGATCATTCTTGCTCATTCTAGAAGCTAGCAAAAGACTGGAGGCCACATATAGCTGCTTCTAAGACTCTCATTGCCCAAATCCTCTTCTAAAAGGCGCATTATATTAACCCTGCTTCCTACGGTAATTGATAAATGAATTCTTCTCCCAACCCCTTAACATACCCTAAAACATGTTCAAGCTCCTCTAAATTCTAGTCTAATGAGCATCAAAAAAGAAACAAAACATAAGATGAGTGAAAAGAGACATACTGGGAAATGCTTCTCGACATCACCAACATCATTCACAAGAGAAGCTTTTGGATCATCCAATGATATTGCAACAATTTTCCAGTCAAGTTCCCCCTCGTCAATCATAGCCAAAGCACCCAAGGGCTTCACTCTGAGAATCTCACCAATCTTTCTCCGATTTTCACCAATCTCAACAACATCAACTGCAAGTTTACGACAAAATAAAGACTTTTGGTCTTTGCCACAACATTTATCCATGAAAAGAACATGCAAAAAGAATACAAATGCAAAGCGGTGTTACCTGGATCATTATCCCCAAACGCCCCTTCAACTTCAGAGTTAGCAAATGATGGGTCTTCCCATGTTTGCGGAAGCAAACCGTAATTCCAATTTATGTTGTAACTGAACAAGGAATAACATTTAAACAAACAGAACAACAAAACACATTAAGTAATTGAAACCAGCAACTTAATGGCATAAAACAAATCAATTAGAAATGCAAGACCAGTAGGAGGTGACACAACTAAGACAAATGGTCATGACTGGTAATCCTTTCCCTTCCCTTTTTGTTTCAATTTCTGCATTTTTTCATGTAACCAACAAAAAAAAAGGGTAAAAATAGATATGATTTCTTAGGAAGAAACCCTATCAAAGGAATGACTCACATTTGGGAGAGTAGATTTTTAAAAAAAAAAATAAAAATAAGAAAAACCATTTATATTGATAATCAAATCAAATACAAGGAAAAGCAGATGAGAGATCCTCAGGAGAAAAAAAAAGAGAGAGAGCATATATCTATCTAGCCAAACATATGTCATCTGTCTATCTACCAATAACATCCATCCAATTTAAGATAATTTGAGAGAAGGGTCTCCCTTTAAACATCTCTTCTGTTGAAGCCCAAAGGGATGCCAATAACTTAGCTTTTTCAAAAAAGAACTTAGCATTTGAGAGAGTAGAAAAAATGTTAGATTCACAAATGAGCGCTTTGAAACTAGAGTTAACTGATATAGCCAGTAGCCATGAGAATTAGAGTAATCTGTTGGGATCAATTCTTGCAATAAACGAACTATCTTACATTTCAACTAAAGATTGCTGCACTAACATTGGCATGTTTTCCATTTCTGTTATTCTGATTCATATATAAACCGTGAAATCTACAAACTCAAAAATGCTGATGTAAGTAGTTGACTACAAATCCAAGAAACTGTAGAAGGGTAAGAAATGGAAACCTAAAAATTGTCTTACGGGTAGTATCTAAGCTTTCCTTTCTTCGTGTCCTGCTTTATTGGTGTGTGTGATTCATCAGTAGCAACCTCCATCTTTGCACTTGATTCTTTGGGTATTTCGACGACAAAGCTGAAAGTACCATCTCCCAAGTGCAGAGGAATATCATGCCAAGGGGAAACCTGTATTTACAAACAAAACTATGTTTTAGCAGAACGACACAAAAGGGATCTTTTTATCAATTTTTGTTGAGAATTTAATATCAAAACTTCTGTGATCAAACCAAAAGGATCACTTTCGTAAAAAAGTACAAATCGTGCACAATCGTGTCCGGATGCAAACAGTCAAATGCCTCTCCCTAGAATTTCCAGATATCTATCATATGATCGTTTCAGCTTCTCACAAATTCACGTGGTCACAAACAGTTCCAAAGTCACAAAGGCCCCGGAATAAATTTCTAATTTGCTTTCTTTCCAGTGTAATCATGTATTTGATCAACATATGAAATGCCAACCATTTGTAAAAGATCAAGAGCTCTAAATTCTCTGTCTCATTCCCAAATAAATATTCAACCTTTCCAGAGAAGTTAGAACTAAATTAATCAAAGATAAAAACTCAAATTTTAAACTAAGACAATGCAGAACCATCTTCAGATTGTTGAGTGTGTAGCACCTAATTATTGCCCTGATGTCGACACAGTGAAATTCTACAGCCGCTATAAGTAGATGTAGTTTTCTCACATTTTAACAAAAATATATATTTATATAGATTGTGGACATTAGTAAAGGATTTAGGGCTTTAATCCATAGAAAAAGTAGAACGAAAACGTAAAGTTCTGTAGTTTATCCCCATTTTCTTGACTTCTCCACAAAGTTTAATGTTTTATAGTCCTCATAAGCAATGCTAATTATGATGTTCATCGTCAAAATGCTCTGATTTTCATTTTGCAAAGAAGTAAAATATCGGCATTTTTGTGGTTGCAGGCACACCCTAACGACAATTCCACACCTTACTCCCCGTCATGAGTTCTAGAGTTCGAATCCCACACCCCAAGTTTGGAAAAAAAAAAAAATTGCATTTTCCATAAAAACTTTGACATTCCTTTCATCTTTATTTACTCAGCAATCAAACAAATACCGCATAAATACAGACATACATATGCGTAAATACAGCTTTAATTTTCAGTTAGCAAAGAAATTAAAACGACATTAGCTCTGTAAATTCAATAGAGGCAAGGCATTCAATTTAAAAAAAGTATTTCCATCAATATTTGAACATTTTCCTTTCATTTTCTCAGCAACCAAACAAAGACCTCAGAAACTAAATAAACAAATAAATTTCAGCTTTAATTTTCAGTTAAAGCATTTTTTTTGTCTTAGTCCAAACTAATGTTCCGTTTACCTCACCATCTCAACTCAAACTAAACAACTCAAATCTCATCATGTTTTTTGTCTTTTCTGAAAAAGTTTTTTTGTCTTTTCTGAAAAAGTCAACAAAATTTACTATGCAAACTTAAAAATCTCAACTCAACTCAAACTGAACCTGCGATCCAAACGAACCCTAAGATTTTCAAACTTTTTTTTGTCCTTCCCAAAAAAGTTTTTATCTTTTTTCTAAAAAGTTTTTTATCTTTTCTAAAAATTCAAAAAACTTTACTATTTAAACTTAAAAATTTCAACTCAAACTTACACACCAAACACCCCCTATAACTAGATTAAAAAAAATGTATGAAAGATCAACCTTTTTACCAGAGCCGTCGAGGAAGAAGACTCTGTAATCTAGGGTTTCGGGCTGACCTTCCTCCTTGACCTGAACCTGAGGGTTGTAGATGGCGCGACAAGCGAAGGACCTCCTGGTCGTCGCCGACGAAGGCAATCTCCTGGCGAAAGAGACGCCGTGCTTCGGCAAGAACCCAGTCGCTCTGGAGAGAAGGCACGAGGTTGTAGTGGTGTTGGCGACGGATAGCACTCGCGCGGTCGCCATGGATTGAAAGTTTCAGAAGGTGGCGAGTCACGGACTGAGTTGAATTGAGTGAGTGATGTGAGTTAGTTGAGAGTGGGAGTCTGACTCGGAGGGGAAAAGTTTGACAAGAAAAGGGAGAGGCGTCTGGGCTTCTGAGCGAACGAAACAAGTGGTGAGATTTGATTGGGGAGAGATTGTGGGGCCCACCCACCATTTGGCTACTACACACACTCGTGATCTATGGAGCTTCTTGCTTTTTATTTTTTTATTTTTTTGTTTCTTAATTGTTTTTCGGGAATAGTTGAGGGTCTCTACTATACATCCCTGTTGTTTTTACCGTCCGATTGAATCGGATGGTTTAAAATGTTATTGATTTATTATGCTTATCATACACCCTTACCTCACACAATTCCTCCCACCCAAACTCTTCTCCATCGCGGGCGATCTTCTCGCCGCCGGCGACCCACCTCCGGCCCCAGCCCCGGCCGCCAGACGCCGGCGACCGGCGACCATTTTCTCTCTCTTTCTTCTCTCTCTTCCCCTTTCTCTCTCTTCTCCTCTCCCCCGACGCCGGCGACCCACTCCCGGCCCCTCCACCACCGGTCCCAGCCCCTACCCCGGCCGGCCGGCGACCTCCCTCTCTCTATTCCCCTTTCTCTCTCTTCCCCTCTACTCCCGCCGCCCCCTCACCCCCGGCCCCCAACCCCAGCCCCCCGGCCCCCCGTGCAGCCCCCCTCCCCCGTGCACCCCCCAACCCCCCTCCCCCCCCCCCCCCCGCACCCCCGCCGTCGGCCCGCGAAGAAGAGAGAAGAGGAAGAGAGAGGAGAGAAGAGAGGAACAAGATAGAGAAGAGGGAAGAGAGAGAGAGGAGATGGAAAAGAGAGAGAAAGGGGAAGAGAAAGAGGGGGGGTCGTCGGGGGGGGGGGGTGCCGGGGGGGGGCCGGGGGGTGGGGGGAGGCTGGGGGGGTATCGGGGGGGCTGTGGGTGGGGGCGGCGGGAGAGAGGGGAAAAGAGAGAGAAAGGGGGAAGAGAGAGAGGGGAAGAGGGAGAGAGAGGAATGAAGAGAGAGAAAGGAGAAGAGAGAGACGGAGGTCGCCGGCGGCCTGCCGGCCGGGGCCGGGGCTAGGACCGGTGGTGGAGGGGGCCGGAGTGGGTCGCCGACGTCGGTGGAGAGGAGAAGAGAGAGAAGGGGAAGAGAGAGGGGAAGAGAGAAGAAAAGAGAGCAAGGGGAAGAGAGAGAAAATGGGTCGCCGGCGGCCGGAGCTGGGGAGGCCGGAGGTGGTTCGTCGGCGTCGAGGTGAGTCGCCGGCGTCCGTCGCCGGCGGCGAGAAGATTGCCGCGATGGAGAAGAGTTTGGGTGGGAAGGATTATGTGAGGTAAGGTGTACGATAATATCGTACACCATTAACGTTTTAACCGTTCGATTGAATCTCAACGGTCTGAAAAAAAACTTTACCGGTAGAGACCATAGAAAGGTCTCTACCACATACTCCCCCTTGTTTTTCTTCCGCCCTTTTGTTTTATTTGTTTTAATTTTTTTTATTTTCCTATTGAAAATATAGGAAAAAAGTTTTTTAAGAAAAATAATCAAAGTAATAAGTAATTGGTTGAGACTAGTTAAAATTGTTATTTTACTGTTTACTTTGTTGAAGAATAAAATGGTATTAAAATAAAATATACAACTAATATCAGGTAATACCATTTCTAATGTATATATGAATATTAATGTTATATATGTCATAAAAAAGTTTGAAAAATAATGTTATCCTTCTTCTTGCTACAATGTATTATACCATTCTTAATGCTTATTTTCACATTAGTCTGAGCTTTGAAATTCCCAAAAAAAAAAAAGTATTTAAATAGTTTAAAAGTTGAACAACTACTAGAGATAAAACTCTATTATAAAAAGTTTTTTTTTTTAATCTAATAGCCAAAATTTATTATTAACACATCAATTTAATTTTATTAGATGCTCTGCGACATATAAAATTTATAGCAGTCCACATAATTTTTTGAAAATATTGTTAAAATAATATTTTAAATAGATATGTTTATGTTTTTTTCTTCCCTTCATTAATACTTATTTAAATTTTTTGATTCACCATACATTTTTAATGGGAATATAACTATGGTAATAATTCAAAGATACATGTCTTGAGTGATAATCCTATAAATCACCTTAGATTAATGCAATTAACCGATTATCGCGGACATCTTTGTTGGGTGGGTTTTTTGATTGGGCACCTTCCCAAAAGACACAAAAACATTCATTTAGCCCAAAGGAGAAGAGTTGAAAGAAAACAAAGAAAGTGAGAAATTCTTCTTTTTCATCCAAGAGGAAATTATAGAAATCACCTCTCAAATTAACCTCTTGAAAAATTTTGCCTCATCTTAAACATGATCATAAATTTTGATCTTTAAGTATTTTTCTGTCTTTTATTTTCTTTTTTGAAAAGACATTTTTACCCTTTAGTAATTGATTGTATAAATTCTTTTTATTCCCCTTGTTCTCTTTTCTCTGCCTCTCTCTCTTTCTTCTCTTCTCACATCGTAGTTGAGCACAGATCTCAGCATCACGGCCTCGACATCGTGGTTGGGGATAAAGAATTAAAATTAGGGGTTTTTAAAAATTGGGGTCTTTCAATTTTGGGGTTTATGGTTTATAAAAAAAAATTCAAAATTTGTATTTGTGTAACCTGATTTTTTAATGCATTGAAAAATAACTAATTAATCTTATATCTTTTAAAAAATAACTAATTAATTTGTTAGTTTACAGTAATTAATCCAGTAGAATGTAAAAAATAATCCTATAGAACGCAAAAGTAACCCAATAAAATATATAAAAAAATTGTTGATGGAGTTCCAAAAATAATCACTCAGAGACCATGTTGATTACTAAAAGTAGTTTGATAGATTACCAAAAGTAATATACTATAACATTATGTGGCAATCGGAAACTGTCTGTGGGTCATGTTGACTTTGGTTGTCGGAGGGTATGGTAATTTATCAAATTACCATTTTCGTGGCCCAGGGCCCAAAGGTTTTTTTTTTTTTTTTTTTGGTGGAGGATTCTAGCTATGCACCTTTAGGTCTAGTCAGTTACAATATTATTGATGGATTATGCTTGCAATTACGGCCCAAAGGTAATCGTGTAAAGATATATTATATTAATTTTTGACTTATTTGATAGGAGGTCAAAATACCTAAAGCCACTACAGCGAGGCTAATATTTCAAAGGTGTGCTTTTTAATAGGCAATCTTCGAAATCAGCCTTTCTCGATCCTCCCTTATTTATCTTACAAGTGTAATTTACAAATTTTTAATTCGATAATTTGTCCCGCAAACTTAAAAATTTATAATAAAAAACTCCTAATTTTTTAGTAAATAAAAGGCTGTTAATTGATTACGGTATTTATTTTTTCATCATAATTAAGTTGTGACTTTATATGGGTTATTAGTTAAAAACACGAGACCTTTTTTAACCAACATTAAGCCAAATGTACATGTAATTAAAACAGTTAATTCAAAATTTTTAATTTGATAAAATCTACAAAATGTAATCATGTCATCAATTAATGACTTCTTTGTAGACTAATTATGAGTATCAATCATATTGATCTCTAGGGGTGTTTTATCAAATCCATGAATCCGTTCAAATCCATTCTAATTCAAAAGAGATTAATAGATTAAGATCCAGTATGTGAAATTCATGAATCAGAACTGATGGAAATATAAGGGCATTAGTATTTCTCAACTCATTCTATTAGGATTTCTATTAAAAACAAATAGAAACTTTTTATGTATGCTTTTAACTAAAACTTTGATAGAATAGGTAAAATGAGATTAAATTCAAAGTTTAGAGAGGTAAAATAAGAGTTTTAAAAGTTCAATAAACAAAGTGAAAGTAACATTTAAGTTCAGGCAAATAAATGAGAATAATTCAAAACTATTTTATGTTTTAATATATGTATTTTGGTTTGTAAAGTCTATAAATTAATATGAGTATACAATATACTTAATCTGATGTTTAGCGATTTAGATTAGATTGCGACTCTCACAATTAAGATTAATAACAGATGTAAAAGTCATGAATTTTATTATAGATTAAGTTCTAATTTACCTAATTCGAATCATGAACACCCCTATTGACATGGCTGTCTGCATACATTTTTAAATTTAGAGGACAATTTATAAACAAAATTAAAAATTTGTGAGAACAAAATACCACTGTCCAATAAGTTCCGGGCCGGTGAAAGATTATTATTATTATTATTCTTATTTTAATTTTTATTATTATTATATTTTTCAACGAAGCAGAAAGAGAAGTCTTGGCCTTGGGGAAGAAGAAGGTTCTGTTCTGTTGTGTCCGAGACTGGAAAATTCATTTAACGTCGTCAACCTTTATTCCCACCGCCCATAACTTCGGAGCTCCAAATAAGGTATTTAAACCAAAGCCCTAACCTTTCCTCATGCATTTCTTGTGATCAACAATGGCATCGTCGGAGATCGAGGTCGTCTCCTCGGACCAACCCAAGCCCCAGACCGCCCCCGCCGAAGTGGCCGTCTTCGACGCCTTCTCCGCCTCCGCTTACGGCGATTTCCAGAAGCTTCGCAAGTTCGTCGAGGAAGACGGCGCTTCTCTCTCCAAACCCGACGCCAATGGCTACTACGCGCTTCAAGTGGGCCGCCCTCAACAACTTCCCCGACATCGCCCAGTATATCATTGAGGTACTTTCGCGTGTTTTTTGTGCGGTTGATTTTGTGGCTTGTTGTCGGTTTTTGTTCTTGTGGAATCTTTTGAATTAGGGATCATGAGGAAAAATGGAGATTTAGAAAAAATTGATTGAACTTATAGGTGAATACTCTGTGTGTCCAAGGTGTTTTAAGGGGATTAGTGGTGTTGTTACGCCTCGGCGTAGCATCATTTTCGGGATTTATCGAGACCGCAGGTGGAATGGAATGCGGATTGGTTCAATGCTCTTTTCAACAATCTGTAGAGGTTCATCTATGAGTTTAGGGACTTAGTATCATTTTTAATTAGCAGTTTAATTAGTATCATTTGAACCTAGTTGTGGTAATGTATTTGAAAGGACACTTGAAATGGCATGTCTTTGGTATTCGAATATCAACATAATTAGTTAGCTTTACTATGTTAGAATTAAGTTTGCACTCGAGTCGGGATTGATAGAAACTAGAAGCAGTCGGCTTAGATGTGATTATTTAGTTTAGCTTCTTTTTTTGTGTTGAAGCACGGTGGGGATGTCAATGCCATTGACAACATGCAACAAACAGCATTGCATTGGGCAGCAGTGCGGGGCGGGATAGCCGTGACAGACGTGCTTTTACAAAATGGAGCCCGGGTTGAAGCTGCTGATTTAAATGGATACCGGGTAATTATTTCACTTGTCTTCTCTAACTCTTATTCTTTTTCGGTTGAGAAAGACCACTTTCTATGTACGAGTAATAAGTGTGTTAATAACCTAAGTGGTTTTCATTTTCTCAAGGTGCTTATAGAGTAACTGAGCTTTTTCTTTTTGTGTGATTTTGGATTGCTTTGTGGTGAGAGGTGGGCTTATATTTGGTAGATTGGTAAGAGTTTGACATTGTCTGCTTATGATGTATAATAATGTTGGCATGTTTGTGTTCTGCAGGCAGTTCACGTTGCTGCTCAATATGGACAAACTTCTTTTTTGAATCATATTGTCTCCAAGTATCATGCTGATTTTGACGTACCCGATAACGAAGGGAGAAGTCCTCTTCATTGGTACACCAAAAGATTGTTAGCATGCATGTTTTAGCTTGTTGTATTAGCATTTATGGAATAAATATTGGCAAATTGGGAAGGCATCTTAAACTAGAAGAGCATGATTTTTTATGCAAAATGTTTTTCCAGTGAATGACTCTTGCACATGCAGTATTATTTTCAAATTCTGTTCAACCTCTATGAAATATTTTTAACCAAGAGAGGTTTTATTTTCTAAGGACGTTCACTAATTAATTAGGAAGTTAGGGGCTGCGTTTTTGTTTTGTAAATCTTGATATAGTCATCATGAGCTTGTTACTAAAGTTGATCCTCATGACTCTATGAAACAGGGCTGCCTATAAAGGATTTGCAGATACAATTAGGTTACTCCTGTTTAGAGATGCCCATCAAGGGAGGCAAGATAAAGAAGGTATACTTAAAGGAATTTGTTGTTTTCTTAATCATCATTCTTTATGATTTATCAGTTGTCAAGTTATTAAATTTTGTTGCATATTATGTAGATTTTAATGCACTATGGTAGGAGAAAAGATGTGCCCTACGATGAGTATGTGAAAACCTATGAAATTGATCTCATGAAAGGCCATGTCAAAATGTTAAATGCTTTCTGTGCAGTTTATGGATTTCATGTTTGATCTTTAAACAGAAATGAACACTCGAAAGCTCTATGATCATTAATAGGAGAAGAGATGTGCCTTATAATGAGTATGTGAAAAACTGAAAACTGATCTCATTAAAGACGATGTTAAGATGTTAACTGCTTGCCGTGATAAGGCCACCAGTTTATGGATTTCATATTTGATCTTTAGATGGAAAAGAACACCCGGAAGCTCTATCGTCATTAATAGCTTTAATTACTCTGGGCTGGGACCTTGTCGAACCTAATAAATGATTAAATACTGGTTTGTTTTGTATTGTTTAAAATTTTTTTTTTTTTTTTCCCTCTTTCAAATGCTGTGGTTGTGTTAATAATTTTGCCTCATAAGGTAAAGAATATGATAAATTCATATCCTTAGGTTGTACACCGTTGCACTGGGCTGCCATGAGAGGAAATGTGGAGGCTTGTACTGTGCTTGTACATGCAGGTACAAAGCAGGAACTAACAGTGAAAGACAATGCTGGATTTACTCCAGTTCAGCTTGCATCTGATAAAGGTCATCGGAATATCGCTTTTCTCCTTGTACGTAACTTTGTTTTAATATTGCTTCTGGTACCATGTATGTTTTTGTGTCTGTGGTGTGTTTGTGAGAAAGTTGAATATGTATGTATAAGTACGCATCTCATAAGGTGGATATGGTCAACTGTGATATATATTGGGATAGGTTTTGTCAAATCCTATGAAATGAATGACTAGTTTTAAGTATATGATCGTCTTTTCTTTTCCATTTTACATATGATCGTTCCTTTCTGGCCTTTCCTTTTTTTTTATTTTATATTTTCAATTTCTAATTTTGTCTTGTGTATGAAGTAATATTTTTCTCTCTCTTTTCAAGTGGGATCTCTTAAAAAAGAATTGTAATTTCATTTCGCAGTCTAAAGCACAGAAAGCTCAGAGCAATTGGTGGGAGAGACAAAGTTTTCCGTGGGAAGATCTTAAATCATGGTTACGCTCCAATTTTATTGTGCATCATAGTAGTTCTCACAATTATCTTCATGAACTCGGTTCTTGCAGGTGAGGGAATTAGAGTCTTCCTCATTTTTCTCGAAATAAAAGACGGTATATATGTTCCTTTATTTACCATGAGACTTACTTTGAACTACTCATTGTCAGCTCCTAATCTGGCGAAGGTTACTGCTGTTGTTGGTCTTTGGGGGTGGACTGCTGTGTCTCTGGCAGTAGGCTCATTGATAATGTTCTATAAGTGTAGTAGGTAATGCCTTGCCCTACCATGCTTGTATATGTTATGTTTGCTTTAGAGTCTCAAGCTAAATGCTTCATCAGTGATACAAGTGATCATGTTCCTTCCAGACTATTTGGTTTTGGTGTTTTAGTACAATTACCATAACTACTTTAACTTTACAACTTATTCTTCTGATTTCCTGCAGTAAAGATCCGGGGTATATAAAAAGACCAGGAGACTTGGGTAGCTCTATTGATACGGAGGTATGCAGTTTCGGTCTGACTTTTGTACCTTTCAACTGCCAACTGCATGAAGGGAAGTTATACTATACTAAGGGTCCGGGTGATATATAACCATTTTTTAAGGTCAAAGCCCTCAATATCTTTGGCCATTGGGAACAAACACGGTTGGCCCTCCCATTCTTAATTGATAATTGAAACATTATCCACCTAACATTCCAAAGATATATTGAATGATCCCCTTCTTGATTGATCGATGATGTATCATAATTATCCATATAATATACACTCTAAATATTTGGTAAATTTTCTAAGAAACTTTCTGAACTCATTGTGCATGTATCGGTGTATGTACCCCCTTAATACAATTAAGTAGAAGATAGTATGATACTTTATATCATTACAACATCGATATTTCACAAACATGCATGTTATAAACAATTATGGGCGCAGTCTTAATAAGGGTTGGTAAGCTTTCAGGGACTTATTATGTTGACTTGTCCTTATGTAACTTGGTTAACGTATGATATACTAACTTTGTAGGATCCTCTGTTGAATATTGATCTGAACTGTGCCTCCGGATGGACTGGAAATTGGTCTCAACTTTGTCCTACTTGCAAGGTTTGATTGTTGAACTTCTGTGTTAAGATGATTTAAAAAGGATAATTTCCAACTTCTTGACGCACACTATTCTTGAGATTCTGGTTAACAATATGGAACCTTTTCTCATTTCTTTTATTTCAGATAATTAGACCTGTTCGTGCTAAGCACTGTCCTACATGTAAGCGATGTGTAGAACAGTTCGATCATCACTGTCCGTGGATATCCAATTGTGTGGGGAAGGTAAAATATCTATGTTCTGTTTTAGTACAAGAAAAAAGGATGTTCTTATACTTTCTTGTCAGGGCTTCTAGTGTCCTCTCCAGACCACTACTGGTATTAAAGTTTTTTCATTGTAACTAATCGATTAGATGAATTACTTTGTTGGGTGGATGAAACATGCTCATTGATAATTAATAGTTTTCTTGTTTTTATTTTGTGGGATGAACTGTATCAGTTTTTCTCGTTTTGTCTCTTTCCTTGATACAACTTCTTTATTCTCATTATCATGGATGTTGCAGAGGAACAAACGAGATTTCTTCATCTTTATCTGCATGGGTACATTGACTTCACTCATTTCTGGTGCTGTTGCGTTTCAGAGTATGTCGTATCGGACAAATTAATCTTGAAATGATCTATGTCCTTGATGTTTATGTCATCGAACGGTTCATTTTGATCTAAACAAACGACATAATTTGTTGTGGCAGGAATCTGGACAGCAATACCAGCATTATCAGCTGAAGAAACGTGGATTCATTATGTGATAGTGAACCATCCTGGGATTGTTGCATTTTTCCTTGGAGACATCATGGTCTTCATTGTTGTTACAACTCTGACCACAGCACAGGCCTCTCAGGTAATTGACAAAACCATTACACTTTTTTACTACCGGGGTTAAAAATCATTAACAATAATATTCAAGCAGTAAAAAGAATCACATTTGCAAAATCGGTCCATTTGGAATCTGCATTCTCTGGTCCATCATGATTTAAATTCTTGTCTTTTTCCCCTTCTCTTCCCTTGCCTCTTCTGACACCTTGGTGTTTAGGTTTTGGTTAAGTTATTAATGGAGTTTCCATGTCAATGATGCAGATAGCTCGAAATATCACCACCAACGAATTAGCAAACGCCGTTCGATATGGATATCTTCGTGGGCCGGATGGGCGGTTCCGTAACCCCTATAACCATGGGTGCCGAAAGAACTGTGCAGATTTTATCATCCGGGGCTACACCGACGACGAAGAAATTGCTTGGCCTCCGTTGCATCAGGTTGCTAACTAGATCTTGCTGTCATGATATTGGTTGGTTCATCTTTACTCTATACAAGGCCGTTCTTTTCCTCTTCTTTCATTGGCTATGAATGGGAATTCCTCTTGAGGCAGCAGCTGCTGTATAGTTTGATTGCCTTTCAAGTCCCATTTGCTTTTGTAAACGAACACCCTTTGGTCATCTAGAAATACAAACAAACTCAATAGTTTGTAATATGTACAGTTGAAATAATGGGACAGAAAAAAAAATTTGATTCTTTTTCGCTTCTAGAGAAGTGATTTCAGATTTTTGTTTGTTTGTTTGTTTTTTTTTTTTTTTTTTTTTTTTTTTTTTTTTTTTTTCCGGTCATCTTTGAGTCCAAGAAAGTCCACTTTGCGTTTACTTCTCATCACTCTGGGAATGCAGCTTCTTGCAGCTTCGAGTACTTGTAATTCCCTTTATTTAACAAAAAAAAAAAAAAAAAGTGTCTACTCATTCGCATAATATCGCCTAATTTGATCACGAAGTGGTAAATTTGTTTGTTTGTTTTTGTTTTTTTGTTTTGTTCTTTTGGAAATTGGTAAGTTTGTTTTGGAGTTCTCATTCTCAACATATCGTCTAAGTTGATCAAGAAGTGGTAAATTTGTTTATTTGTTTTCTTGTTTCTTGTTTCTTTCTTTCTTTTTCTTTTTCTTTTCTTTTTTTTTTTTTTTGAATTTTGAAATTGGTAATCTTGTTTGGAAACATTTTTAGAGATAAGTGCTAATCATTAACAATATGACCACCATATTACACACGGTTCTGAGTATCAAACATATGATGTGGTACATTGCACCAGTATCCCCTGAACTTATTGCACAATTACAAATTACATCTTGAATTTTTGATTTTAGGCAATGTGTATCATGAACTTGTATATTTATAGCAATCGATACTCCATTGATGGTAATTTAATTTTTTTTTTTGATGAAATTTGAATATGATTTGCACATAAATCGTTAATTAAAAAGCCACGAAAGGTCTTTTAATCAAATGTTAATTAAAGATCTTTTTCCACACTTTGCTACGGTCGAACACGCAATCCATATAAGACGTCTATATGTCAAACAATAAGGGGGTAACCAAGTACAGTAAAAGAAATTAGCCCTACTTAGCTTTTTGTTTACACACTTTAATTTAACTCAATCCGTATAGGAGTTGCTAATTTTCCAATTGCAATACCAGAAAACAAATAATGAGAAATATAAAGATCTTCATTTCCCAAAAGAAAAAAAAAAGTAAAAAAAAAAAAAAAAGGACTCAAAGTAGTTTCTTTTCTCTGTCTCCCAAAATTGAGCGTTTCAACATCATCCATTGTTTCGCGTTAGTGTAAACAGTAAGAGATACAAATTGCGAGAAGCAAAGCAGCATGATCAAAGCTTCAAAAAGGAAAGGATATCGGTGGGGTGGATTCATGGTTACATAAACCACGTGAAGAACGAGTGCACAGAAAAGGAAAAATGCCATCACAAACGATCTCAAGGAATTCGTTTCTCCAGTACCTTTGCTCGGTTGGGTGCCGCATGGTTGAGTAGGAAAAAGAGAGCAGACAGAGCAATGTAAGGTAGAACAAGTTTGTCTCGAGCTAGAAGAGGAAACATTGAGAACAAGGCGTAATGCGTCAACCAACCATGAAGAAAAGGCTCTTCCATTGCCAAAAGACTTGCTGGGAGGAGCGGCAACAGAATCGACTTCTCATGCACTGTGGATTCAAATTCAAACCATTAATATGAAGCACCGACTTCCAGAGAAATAGTGAAAGAAAAGAGATAAATTGTCTACCTTGGAACGAGAACAAGTAAAATGAGAAAGTACTATTAAGCAACCCGTAAAGGAAGCCTCGCTTGCTTGGTGCCCATATCTGCTGAAGCATTAAGGTAGACAAGCTGAGATAGTCGCGCCGAAGCTGAGAAGCTTCAGTGATGGTGTTGTAAACAATCTTTTCCATTTTATAAGAACAGAAGTGGTGCACCAGAAATTAGCCACATAGTCCTCATATATCCCTCTTTCAAAGGGCGCTAGACGAGAGAGAACCTGTACCATTCATCAAGCTACCCAAGTCAATTGCACATCAACACATCTGATAAAAATGGAAAAAAGATTCTGGCCATAATTTTACGCCCTATGATAGCTATTTAAGGCATGAACTTGAACATGGGGGAAAACAAAAATTTTCCCTTTCTCTTGCTCATTCATGATTTATTTATTTATTTTTTTAGTATTTTCATCTATATGCATACTGAAAAGAATTACCCCACTATCAGAACACTTCCCCAATGTTCCCTTTCTTTCAACTGTCCCTCCCTAATGTTCCTCGAAAGTTTTGCTTTCTATTTGTCACAAAATTTACCTCGACAAATTGGCCTATGCAAGCTAGAGTCTAGATTTATTATTATTATTTTTTTTTTAACAAGCCATTAAATGCTTCCTTTGAACTGCTTTTGCTACAAATTTAATGCAAGTTTAAAACTTACAACAAATAATGGAATGATCGAGGTAGTTGAGCAAATACGGATTCTGGAGCACGACTCTCTATATACAAGGATAAACAGGTTTTTTACTTTAATTAAAGTTGATTGACTTATTAAACAGGATCAACAATTAGATATAGAAACTGAAAAATATTGCAATAACAAAACCAGAAATTATGTGCTAGGATCTCAACCAGCAAGCATATAAGATTTAACTGGATAAGTAAAAATCACAAGAATGATTATTATGTTACCATCTTTTAGAAAACTTGGAAGTTGTATTTTCCTTTTATTTGCTTAAGTCAAAAATCGAACAAGACAAACAGACTGTTTCCACCCATAACGAGGACTTACCTGCAGAAAGGCTTCCGTGGAATGGAGATACGGCCACCAGATAACAGCAAATGTTGACAACACCACAATGCCCAATTTAGCACCTCCAAAATCGGATTTGAATGCCTCAGACATTTACCCAAGAGATGGCTGAAAAATGCAGGTGCAAAATACGCACTCATCTACAAAGAAACAAAGAATAAACCACATCATTGAAACTATTACTCAATGAGCCCAGATGATGATCAATATATGACTGTTTGAATAATGATGTTCAGATTATGAACGCTATTAGAAAATGTCAAAATATTATGTCTGCCATATATCTAGTCATGTCGATGACCTACCAAATTCCCTGTTGAACTCTGGTTCCAAAGATGATGTTTTTCTCAAAACTCGCATTGCATGACTCATAAAAACAGTATAGTACTCATCACTAATGAAAAAGGTCAGGCCTTTGCCGTTGCGTTGTGTCCACTGTGCTCAACTTAAATCCTCTCTGGGATTGAAACTATCCCACTCAGACGTATGTTCAATTTCTTTCTTACCAAATTCTTTACATAGGAATTGTCAGTTTGAAACAAGTTGAAATATGTATAGCATTGATTTTCTCATTTCCTATCAAAAATTATGTAAGAGGTTACTACATTGAACCCAAATTCTATAATTCCGAAATTAACTAGAAGACCCGGCAAGCACGACCAAATTAATTTCCTGCATAGAGGATTTTGAGGTTGGCCGGTTAATTTCCATTCTTATCAGGTAGCAGACGATAATATACAGATTCAGAAACCAGAGTAAATCGGCTATTGCTTTATTACACCCATGGAAGGCTCAACATGCTTTTTTATTTAGTCTGCTATATATATATTGTATATATTACGATTTGCTTCTAAAATTTCAACATAATAGTCATGTTGGAAGTCTACTAAGGCATATTAAACCAAGGTTTAAAATTGTGCAATCGGGTTGTTTGCGAGTTAAGGCGTAAGCCTTAATGCGGTTCGAGGCGTAAGCCTCAAAATGAAACCATAAAATAAGTCGAAAAAATATGAAAAATCATATAGTAGGTAGAAATCAAAGATTTTTTCTTCAAATGTCTATCTTTCAGCCTCTTGTTGAACATTATGTAAACCAATGTGTTCATGTTTATGGTAGCCAAGTGATTTCTTTGGACTGGAAAAAACTTTAGAAAATTGAGGCTACAACCACAAGATTGCAATTGCGTGCGTTTCTGAGTACGCCTCAATTCAGAGAGGCATACACAATTTCGAGGGCGATTGAGGCTTCGGCCTCGTTACTATTTTTTTCCGCAATTCACTGAGGCATGCCTCATTGCGCGCCTCAAATTGCGCAATTTTAAACAATGACATTTTGTATAGAAAATAGAAAAGCACCTGTTTGTGATTAAGAGCGAGACTGAATAAGACAGAAGCCACAAGATCTTTGTCTGAGAGAATAGAAGCAATAGCTCCAACAGTCAGACCCAAACTGATGCAGTTGTACTGTAAAACAATCAATAACAATAACGATGAGAAACTAAACAATCTTAACCTATAAAGCAGCACTTTAAGAAGATTGAAAAAAGACGATGCGACAAGAAAGCAATGGGATACTCCAAATTTTTACCTGAAAATGACCATGATCGATTAGGATTAGACATGGATTAAGCAAAATCATTGCCATATGCCAAGCAATCTCACTTTTACGGCCACTTCTACGGCCAGTATGATACATGATAATAAAGTACAAAACTGCAGGGAAAAACACCAAAACATCTGAGGATAAAACTGTCCACCTCATGAGAAGTTTCCTGCAACAAAGGGGAAAAAGAAAAATACACGTGCATTAGCCATGGAACTTAGGAATCTAGTTTCGCATATTCTATAAAACATGTGGAGAAATTGCTTATAGACATTTGAAACGCTAATTTTGTGCATGCATCCGTTGGTTCCACAAGGTCGTGAATGAAATAGTTCCATAAACATCAAACCACTCTTTCATTACAAACCGTAGAAAACATAGAAAATTTATTTGAAAAATTAAAATTACACGACAAAAGCAAGCATTCGTCAGTAGGAACAAGAAACCCAAACAGCTTTTACTACCAACCATAAAAAAAATTGAACATTTCTTTGAACAACAAAAAATAATGGATCAGTTCAGAACACAAACACCCAAATAGCTTTCATCACACCAACCATGAAAAAAGGGGGGAAAAAAAGAAGAAGAAGAAATTCCTTTGAACAACAGACAATAAACTGCAAAAACAATCATGGGTCAATTCAGAAGACCATTAAAATGCAAAAACAACAATGTGTCAGTTCAGAAGATCATAAAAAAGTAGAAAAACTAAAACCCCAATACGAAAAACCGAAACTTTCCTTGTACAACAAACAATTTAGCTGCAAATGTAAGGAAGAACACAAACCACCCAAATAGCTTTTCATCACCAAACCATATGAGAAAAATTCAATCATGAATGAGTTGAGAACACAAACCCCAATAGGACTCATGGCCACGGGAAGTGAAGAGAAGACGGAGTCGGGGTGGAAGAGTCTGAGGAAGAGGCCGTGGAAGTAGCTCTGGTAGGCAGTGAGAGGAGGGTAGTCAAGACCCCAATAGGAGAGATCATTGTGAGTGGTGTTGGAGTACCAATCCCTGATTGGGAGGTTGAGAGTGATCTCCATCCAATGCCTCTGGGCCTCAAAATCGCCATATTTTGGAGGGTCTCCAGCTCCTGAATAAGGGTGTAAAGAAACACCCAATCTCACCAACACCCCAAAAAGGGCAATGGACATGAATGAGAACCCAATTCCCTTGTGAGCAATCCACCACCAACCGTCAGAATCACACCATTTTCATCATCTTCATCATCAGCAGAATGCTTTGTTTTCTTTGTTTGTGTTTCAACTCTTTGTGACCTTTTGTTTAAGATTGGAATGAGTTTCAGTTTAGTTACTAGAAAGAGAGGAGTGGAATTGAAAAAGGGGAAGTTTGAAGGAGAAGAAGAGTAAATGCATACCCATTGGTGAGACCGATACGCCGGATCTGTGGGACGAGGAGGAGGAGCTTCCGCCGGAGTTGGAATTGATTTTCGAGTCTCAAAACGTTGTTTGTTTGCTCTGACTTTTAACACAAGTTTGTGGAAAGTGGTAACTGCATTTAAAGCGTTGTTTAATATTGGGTAGACTAGGGATGGCATTTCCATATTCGTGTCATATTTCATATTTAAGCACTCAGTTGATATTTTAACTTTTGATCTAAATCCAACCTATTAAATAATCGTGTCAGAAGATTTAATCCAAACCTAATTTTTTTTAATTAAAGGGTTGACACGGATACAATCTATTTAACCCGTTTAATATACGGGTCACAAACATGTTGTGTCAACCTACAAACCCATTTACTAATGGATTAAAGTGTCATTTTAACATGTTTACAACCCATTAAACCAACTTGATTAAAATCAAAACTTAAAACTAAAAAAATAAATAAAAAGCCGTGAATGATGATTAAATACCTAATTTGCAAGTTCATCCGTTTATAACTAAAGTTTTAGCTATTAACATTAGTTCACATAAACAAAACAACATCAGTTAAAAGTCCACAAATCCAAAACATGCTCATAGGAAGGCAAAGTTTGAATGTGAGGGACGGAGAGAACGAGTGAATGAGAAAGATGGAACTATGAAAAGAGAAGGTGAGAGATTGTAAGAGAGGAAGAGACATGAGGGTGGCTGAGATAATGTAAATATGATTGAGAAAAGGATAGGGTATGCCGGTTGGGAGAAGAAAATCCTAACAGAGAAAGTGAGGTGAGACAGCTATGATATTTGAAGAATAAGAGAAAAATTAAACCCTGTCTTTTTTCCTTTTATATTTTCCCTAAAATCAAAATTTTGTTAAAGTTTCATAATAGTATAAAAATATATATTTCTAAAAACCATAAAATGTAAAACTTAATGGTTAGTAAATGGGTGAATAATGGGTCGTGCTTGTGTCAACTCATATATGACCTATTTATTAAATGGGTTTTACAGGTTAATTGTCAGTCGGTGGGTCCTGTTTTGACTATTTTATTTAATCATGTCTAGCGGATTCAACATGTTTTGACCCAAACCCATTTAAAGGAAACCCAAACTCGCTAACTTCGTGCGGGTTTCGTGTCGTGACCAAAATTGCCAGCCCTAAGGTAAATCGTAGAGTAGCGTTGCTTGTTTGTTGGTAAATTGCTAAATGGAAAATTAGGTAAATAGGTCATTTTCAAGCATTTATTTAAGTAAATGGTTGAATTTTTTTAAAAAAAAGTAAATAGTTGATTTTTTTATTTAATAAAATGACCGTTAGTTAATGTTTATTTGTGATCAATCAGTGATTGATTATATATTATTACTTATCAGTCATTAATTTATTATTGTCACTCAGTCAAATTAGTTAAACAATGATTGACCATTTTTTAATTAAATTTCACTAATTAAAAAACTTCTTTAAAAAATGTTATTTAGTTATAAATCCCTTGCTAAAAAGAAAGGAAAAAAAATTAGAGATGATAATTTTCCCGGCGTGGATGGCTCTGTGGAGGATTGGGGTAGGTATGCGGATGCTTTTTAGTACTTGAGATTGGGATGGGAAGGCAATCCCCACCCCCGTCAAGCCCCTTTGCCATCATTAGGGAATATACCTGAAACACTTTACATTTTTAGCTTAAATACCACTTTTACCCCAGTTTATTTACAAATGCCCAAGACAGCTATGTACAAAAATCAAGCACAAAATATAATTTGAAGTAATTTTTGGAAATGTTAAGATTACCCTACTAATCTATCTTATATGTTACTTTAAATATGACTTAACTAAAAAAAAGTTGATTAACTTTTTCAAAAATTGAATAAATATTTTAAAACAAATATTTTGATTATTTTGAGAATTTTTTAAGTTTTAAGATTGGTTTTTTTTTTTTAATTGTTTAGTTTAACAATGTTTTATATTGCATTTGTTATAGTTGGGAAGGATAAACTTCATATTTTCAAAAAATTTAAGTGCTTCAGGAGTATTTTCTGATGGATTTTATAAAAATAGGGAGTGTTTTTTTTTTTTTTAAATTATAATTGGGCAAAAAATGACATTTTAGCTAAAAAAAAAGAAGGTGTTGTGAGTAGACAAATTCAAAATAGAATATTGAAGTAAGAATTATTAAAAATTGGGGCTAAAGTAAAAATATATGTAAAATTTAACGTGCATGTTCACGAATATTATTATAAAAAAAGAAGGTAAATAAATAATAAAAAAAGGTAGGCTAAAGTTAGAATTACTATTATAAAAGAAAAACAAATTTCACCTATGTCTTTTAAGATTTAGGATTATTTTTATTTTTGCTTACTAAATCTGTAAAACTTCCACTTTAATCTTGAATTTTAAAATAATCTCATTTAACTCCTTTTTTTTTAATTGGAATTTTCATTAAAAACAGAAAAGAGACATTAGAAGTTAAATAAAAAAAAAAAAAAAAAGAGAGAGAGACACTAGCACCACTTTAAAAAGAAATTAAAAAATCAGGCAAGTTAAAATTTGAATTAGCATTTAAAAGAACTTTTTATTTTACCTATGTTGTTTCAAATTTATTTTTATTTTAATTTTTTACTAAATCTATAAACTTCCACTTTTAGTCTTGAATTTTAAACTAATTTTATTTAACTTTTTTTTATTAGTATCACTTTTAATTTTTTTTCCTAAAAAACCCATTTTTGTCACAATTTTTGTTGAAATAAATAAAATCACATGGTCTGAGTTAAAAAAAAACTTTATTTTCTTTAATCTTTTTTTTTTTTTTTCTATTTCAATGAGATTTTTAATAAAGGATATTTATGTTTTTGTATTATGTATTTTGTTTTTATTTAGAAAGTATACCCTACATTTTAAACACTTAATATAGCATCAGATATATAAATTATACTCTCTTTCGGTTAATACTCAATTTTGATCTTAAAGTGCCCGAATAACCTTTAAAAAGAAATACTACAATTATGTATTATTACATTTTGTATCATACATTTTGTTTTTATTGAAAAAAACATACAATGTATTTTAAAATTTTACATTTTTATATTATAATATTATATTTAATATATAAAACTATACATTTTCTCGATCAGCACTTATTATACATTTAAAATATCTAAAATACTTTTGAATTTAAAATTAAAAATAATCAAAGAAATAATAATTTAAATTATAAAGTTAATTTTCTCTTGTCTTGCTAGGCAATTAATTAATTTTTAATTTCTCTTTAAGAGTAATTTGGGTATTTTGAGGTCAAAATTAAGTGATGACTAAAAAAAGGGTAAAAATTTATATATTAAGTGTAATCTAATGATATATAAATGTAAAAGTTCAAGACATATGATATACTTTTTAAATAAAAGTAAACTATAAGGTATAAAACATAAATAACCATTAAAAAACTAATGAAAAATAAAAGGGTCAAACTGAGAGTTTTAAAAATTTAGGGAATAAAGTAAGAATTATCCTAAAGTTTATAGAATCGAGAAGTTTATAGAATCGCCATTGTCGGTTCGGTTCTTGACAGAGTTATCTTCTCCGTCGCATATATTCGTCTTCTCTCCTAGACTTTGCTTCCAATTTCCGACCAAAACAATCTTCAGGTTCTTCTTCTTCTTCTTCGCCGCTTGCTGAAATGGCTCTGAACCCTCAGTTGTTCCCCAATGGCATGCCAGTTCCTTTCGTCAACGAGATGTTCGTTTTGGCCAGAGATGGCGTAGAATTCGAGGTCGACAAAATCCCTGGGTCTGTAATTCGAATCTCATAATATTCTTTTTTCTTCATCAATTAGTTGTCAAAATTTTTGCTTGATTAGGCGAATTCCATGTTTTTATCATGTCCGTTTGTTGAATTAGGGATTTTTTTTTTATCAGTTTTTAGGTTTTCAGATAGGTTTTTTTTTTTTTTTTTTTGGGTGACAATCTCGGGATCTTTAGTCTACAAGAAATCAATTTCTGTGTTGTAAAGTCTCGATTTTGAGCTGGGATTCTAGATTTTTTGAAATTTGAAATGAAGAATTTGTGACGTAATATGAAGAAAGTGTGATTGTAGAACAGCAATAAAACAATATGTAGGATCAATTTGTGATATCTGGTGGAAAAATGACGTCTTACAATCTGGAAACAAGAAAAAAAGGGACAGGGATAAAAAAAAAAAAACCTGCCCTTTCTTTTATTGAAATGCCGCGGTTCGCCAGCGATGTTTTTAACAGGATTTGTAAAAGGTAGGAGATAGGTGTAACATTCTTGAAAGCATATGATGAATTGCAATATTTTGATAAGATAAATGGGAGTTTCCTATTTTTTAGTTCCTTTTTTTTCATTGTCCTTTTGTTCATTGATCATGTGTTTAACGTTTTATTTAGCGTAGTTTTGGAACTTAGTGTTGGGATTTCTATCCTTGAAAACTGATAATACTTGCACCAAGAAAATGGAAAAAATAAATTGAAAAATGCCAAACATACATCTTCAGATGTATGACAAATTATGTGGGGCGGACAATGCAGTTAGTAGAAATTTCTGAGTTAGGTTTACCGAATGCTTTAATGCCTAAATGGGCATTGTTTTCTGTAAATCAGCACCAGAGTTCTGGTCTTTTTACCAGGAAAATTCTCAATTTTTGTTTGAAGTTTCGGTTTGTACTCTTATACCACGGAGGGATCCTTGTGATGCTATGGGGCTGTCTCTTCATTTGATACTGTTTGATTACTCGTATGATAAAATGTGTAGATACAGTCAGTCTGCTCTTTTTTTTTTTTGTTATTTTTTTTTTGGGTGTTGTGGTGGGTGTTTTGGTGGGGGGTGGGGAGATGGAACTTGTAATGTTGCCGATAGAGGTAATCCTATGTGCTTTTCAAATAAACTTGTCTTTGAACTAACCTAATACATCTGTTGCAGAAATCAAGGGGGTCATGTCAAAGCAAAGGGAACGATTTACCTGTCAAATGTTCGCATGGTCTTTGTTGCAAACAAGCCTGTTGGAGACTTTTTTGCGTTTGATATGCCCCTGGTATGTACTGCTCGCTTGAGTTTGTATGATATTGGAGTAGTTGCCTTTGATACTTCTAACTGCATATCATAGGTAGTTCATTGTTTCTAATTTTATACTTTTGTGCTGATTTGGTTGCTCCGATGGTATCTTTTTGCACTCTTTACTTTCACTCTACATCAAACCATAGCCTGAGGGTTGGCCCGTGTATTTTTTTTGTTTTCTTTCTCTTCTGTTGACAGGCTTTGGTTCGAGTTTTTGGGATTTTTTATTGGTTTTATTTTTTTTATTTTTTCTATGTGTGTGTGAACACCTCAATGCCGTTTACATCTATATGTATGACTACTTTCGTGTCATGTTCTCCTAATCCATAGGATATGGATGACACTGTAGCTCAAGAAAACATGCAGTGTATACAGACGAACCCTTCATTCTATTTTCATTGTTCTTAAAGGGGTATCTACCTATAATTTAAAAGGAGTTTTTTAATAAGATACTGCATGGCATTTTTACTGACACAATGTGTATAACTTATGATTCTAATGTATTACTGAACGTCTTTGTTTGCCAATATTTTTCCCATCTGTATTTGCTTTCTTTAGACTGTCTTTTCCCATAACTATTATTTGCATTGTGCTTATACGAATTTGTCTTCCATATACAGCTGCATGTCCACGGTGAAAAGTTTAATCAACCAATCTTTTTCTGCAACAACATTTCTGGTCAGGTGGAGCCGGTAAGTAGTTAGTTAGGATACCAATAGAAAGCCACGAGTTTTTAACTTTGATCATACACACTCATCATCTTAAATTGAAACCTTCAGGTGGTTCCAGAAAATCAGCCTAGGGCTCTCTATTCCACTCACTCATTTAAGATTTTGTTCAAGGAAGGGGGCTGTGGCACCTTCGTTCCACTTTTCTTCAATTTGATTGGTTCTGTCAGACAGTATAACCAGCATTACCAACAAGCCAACTCAGGGCCAGCGCCCCATGCGGATCCTTTACAAGCAGCGCAAACTCCTGTTGACGAGATGATAAGACATGCGTACGTGAATGCTTTTTTGCTAGTCTAAGGTTGTTTTGTGGGTGGATTGTCTGATTAAATGCTTGTTTTCAATGATGCAGGTATGTTGACCCCAATGATCCAACAAAAATCTTCTTGCAGCAGCCTACCCCGGATTCTCAGCTACGGCGTCGTACTTACCAGCCCCGTCCAGCTGAACCCTCTATGTGATGTTGTCAATAGTCGGTAAATAAATTTGTGTTTCAAGAACGATTAAAAAAATCTATAACCATGATGTGTGAAGAGGAGTGCATAAATAATAAAATTGATATAGCATATACATTGTATATTTCGCATAAGTGTGATATCTAGCTGTTGCCCTGTTTACTTATAATGACTTCCAAAATTCTTTTGAGTTAGCACTCTCTTCGTGGAACTAAGCAGATAGTTATAAGCATGTGAATTGTCTGAATCTGCACTGCCGTAAATGAGCAGATGTAATTCGCGTAAAGAGGTATTGTGAAGAAATATCGGTTTTATGAAAAAAGTTGTTTTCAATGGTATGCAAAACTAAGGTTCCGTCCGGTTTGCAGTTAGAATCACAATTCATTCAAACTTTTTCATAGTAATTCGTATCCGTGTCTTAACGACACCAGCACAGACGCATTTAACCCGAAAGACCAGAGAACTTGAAAATGAAACCTTTTTAAGTCTCAGATGGCCTCTTGCATGAAGATGTTATTATTTTGTCCCCATCTTGAGAGACTGGGAAAGAATTTGGAAATTTTTCAATGTGTTCGAAGCATTTTTTTCTCATAAATCTCTAGTGATAAGGATATCTGAAATCACCTTTTCTATTGGACTTGGTCACTCGCTCTTATAAAGTCGGTCTCTTACCATGGTTAGGGTCTAATTTTCCAAACTCAAGTTTAGTCCTGAACTGTCGAATCATTGGTTACATAACAACTGGTCCAATGTCTCTTCGACTTCTTTTATTTTATTTATTTATTTATTTTTTTGTGAACTGAACACTCCGACATTTTTCAAGCGATGAAATCAAAGTTTGGCTAGTATTCGGAGTAGATAACCTGCCAGCAGCAAAGTGCTTACTTGAAGGCGAAGTAAGCGCTGTTGCAATGGAAATGGCTGTTCATTCTTTTTGCTTACCATAAGAATCTTTCCCCCACAAAGTAGCACCAAGATGCAAACCACGAGCAAGGGTAGAGGTAAACTCGTTTCATTGGAGCCTAGGTCGGGACTGACAGGGCTTGAACCAGCAGCTTCCGGACATTATTTCCCACCATTCAATTTTCATGTTAGGTGTTATTAGTTATGACAGCAAATGTCCCAAGCATGTTCTACTCTACTTCAACTAAAATTCTCTCTCTCTCTCTCATTTTTTCAAAGTACACTGCGGAGACAAGTCAAATTGTACTACTAGTTTCCACCAAAATGTCTTGATTCTGTCTGTTTGACAAAATAAGGTGTTAATTAGGTACTTGAAGAAACCAGCTGGTGCATGGCAGGGCATGATGAGTAGGAAGACAAATACCATGTGACTGCCCAATAGCCCATGTCTCTCAAAAGACACCATTTCGAAATCCCTCTTTAGTCTTTTACCATTCCTTTCAAGCAACAACTCTGTATTGTTTGGCCTACTTACTTATCAAGCATCTTCTATTAGTTCATTCTGAAGTTAGGTTCTATAGCATCTCAAGTCTCGAGTCTACACTTTCTTTGCACACCATCTCTCCTTTTCTCTACAGAGTAGTTAGATACGAACCACGGGTTTCCATTTTCCCCGAGTAGTTAACAGCGCTAAGCAACTTGGGAAGACGTCCTCTTCTGGTGTTCCGAAAGGCTATTTGGCAGTATATGTTCATGATGAGAGCAAAATGAGGAGGTTTATGATCCCTGTATCATACTTGAACCAGCCTTCATTCCAGGAGTTGCTAAGTCAGGCTGAAGAAGAATTTGGATTTGATCATCCAATGGGTGCTCTCACAATTCCGTGCAAAGAAGACACTTTCATCGATCTCATTTCATGCTTGAACGCCTTGTGATGTGCAGAGAAACTAATAGATGGGAAGTTGCTAACAAAAATCATTTGCTATATTTTTGTAAGGCAAACAATGCCATCACAAATGTAAATATTTTTCCTTGGGGGCTGAAAGCAAAATGCCCCTAAGATTGAGAAATTAATGAATACAATTGCAAAATTTTCTCACTAATTTATTAGAAATCTAGAACAAGATTCTCTTGTTCTGAATTCATTGTAGCATCGATTGCAATCCTCTCGATTGCAATACTTATGATTAGCAGCTTAATATTGCAAGTAAAAGGACTACAATGAAAAGCTTGCTTCTATGTCTAGTTACAGGCAAAATCAGGGGGAAACATTGTAAATTATGCAATAACATCATAACTCAAACATGAAATTGAGCGGTTGCAGTTATAGTCAATAGGTAACTTCATCATAAAGTATAGAGTTAAGCAATGATCTTCTCGGTGGGATGAAAGTTAACCAGAGCTTGCTATGCCAGCTGACTTTAGGAAGCTTGATTCTGCAATCCTCGTCTTACTAGTGACAAAAACCGAAATTGATTCTGTCCAAACTAACTCATCCCTTGAATTGCCCAGGATATGAACCTGATCAATATCATTAGAAACGAAGGTAAATTTTTCTCTGAAAGATTAATCTAACAACCGAGTGTCGTCTGGGGAAAACTTGGATATTTTAGAATCAATAGAGATACTTTCTGGAAGGTGTGTTCTCTCTACAATGACATATCCAAGCCAGTTATTGTGCCAAAAATTGACTTGAGAGTTCTCTCTTACGAGCCATCTTGATTTCATAATAAGTGAAGTGTAATGCTCGCGGAGACCCAGCCCAATGGAGGAAGCCACATAGTTAACTATTGGAAGAGTGAGAGAATTAACCCTCAAGTAAGTTTGAAAAAAGTGACTTAAAGTTAAAGTTGGTTTGTTTGAGAAAGTTGAGTTGACACATGTCAAAAGAATAGATTAGCATCTAAAAAAAAGTCTGAAATGATTAATCACTTTTTATTTGAAATCTGTATTTTGAATCATCTAAATCATTTAATAATTTTTGCTTTAAAAAAATCATTTGATATTTGCATGTTCTAACAAATACAACACAGGATTCTAGAACTAAACATATCATTTATGCATCATTTTATACCAGATTTGATCGAAAGCATGACTATCACTTCCGAATATATTGAAACTAGAAGGCCAAGTTGATTGAGGTATGATTTCTTGAAAAAAGCTTCAAGTATTTCTCCAAAAACTGCATTTACTTGATGCATCTTTATATGCTACCCTATTTGATTGATAAAATTTTAATATGTTATAATTAGTTTCTATTTCGTGCAATTTAAATCAAGACTAGCAGAAAAGAAAATCTAGAATTGTGCAATCTAGAAGTAGGTAGTCACATGGATGTTTGAGTAACGTGCAATTTTAGAGATAAAAATTATACTTTCATTTTTTCTTTTTTCCTTGTGGGACATTTTGGTACGTAACACAATGTGTACTAGAATTATTGAAGGGTTAAAATTGCACTCAAGATCCATTAGAAAAGCCAAAATAGTTTCTCTACTCCACAATCAAATAGCCATGTAAAAAAATCTTAAAAGAAATCTCTAGTAGTGTGAAAAATCCCCCTACAATCCGAGAGAGGATTGCCATGAGAAGAAACATTAAATATTTTTTTGTCAGCAGAATTATTCATCTACATCGATCCTTGAAATTCTAAGAATGTCATTGTTGTCATCTTCTTTAAATGAAATTCATTTCTTAACCATCTTGATGGTATAAACCCCAAAGACCAACAAACTTGAAAGAGAAACTTCATATGCTCAGCCATGTAGAGATGACATCTCAGTAACATATTTAGAAGGTCATACCTAAAATCATATATAGTGCATATCACCATGTGAAAAATGTTGATAAGCCTTGATTGGTGGGATGTGCACTTTAATATTTTGTCCATTCAGGTACATCCGATAAAATTAGAACGATATAGAGAATATTTCACAAATGAAAAAAAGGTGGAATGTGCACATTTTTTGAAGACTCAAATGGGTCACCTTGCCTCTAGCAAGAACATGTTATTATGTCCTTACTTTGGGAGGCAAAAAGAAAGAATTTGGAACTTGTGATTGTGTGGAAGCATTTTCGTGCCTCAGAAATCTTTAGTACGGGTAAACAAGAATATCTAAAATCACAATTTCTCTTGAACTTGGACACTTTCATAATGTAGGTCTCTTGCTATGGTTAGGCTCATGTTCATTTCATGATTATTTTTCCATCTCTAGATTAGTCATCGAACAGTT